>JAYEPQ010000017.1:862500-868848 GCA_036321105.1 Dracaena cambodiana | reverse complement strand
AACCCTAACCCTAACCCTAACCCTAACCCTAACCCTAACCCTAACCCTAACCCTAACCCTAACCCTAACCCTAACCCTAACCCTAACCCTAACCCTAACCCTAACCCTAACCCTAACCCTAACCCTAACCCTAACCCTAACCCTAACCCTAACCCTAACCCTAACCCTAACCCTAACCCTAACCCTAACCCTAACCCTAACCCTAACCCTAACCCTAACCCTAACCCTAACCCTAACCCTAACCCTAACCCTAACCCTAACCCTAACCCTAACCCTAACCCTAACCCTAACCCTAACCCTAACCCTAACCCTAACCCTAACCCTAACCCTAACCCTAACCCTAACCCTAACCCTAACCCTAACCCTAACCCTAACCCTAACCCTAACCCTAACCCTAACCCTAACCCTAACCCTAACCCTAACCCTAACCCTAACCCTAACCCTAACCCTAACCCTAACCCTAACCCTAACCCTAACCCTAACCCTAACCCTAACCCTAACCCTAACCCTAACCCTAACCCTAACCCTAACCCTAACCCTAACCCTAACCCTAACCCTAACCCTAACCCTAACCCTAACCCTAACCCTAACCCTAACCCTAACCCTAACCCTAACCCTAACCCTAACCCTAACCCTAACCCTAACCCTAACCCTAACCCTAACCCTAACCCTAACCCTAACCCTAACCCTAACCCTAACCCTAACCCTAACCCTAACCCTAACCCTAACCCTAACCCTAACCCTAACCCTAACCCTAACCCTAACCCTAACCCTAACCCTAACCCTAACCCTAACCCTAACCCTAACCCTAACCCTAACCCTAACCCTAACCCTAACCCTAACCCTAACCCTAACCCTAACCCTAACCCTAACCCTAACCCTAACCCTAACCCTAACCCTAACCCTAACCCTAACCCTAACCCTAACCCTAACCCTAACCCTAACCCTAACCCTAACCCTAACCCTAACCCTAACCCTAACCCTAACCCTAACCCTAACCCTAACCCTAACCCTAACCCTAACCCTAACCCTAACCCTAACCCTAACCCTAACCCTAACCCTAACCCTAACCCTAACCCTAACCCTAACCCTAACCCTAACCCTAACCCTAACCCTAACCCTAACCCTAACCCTAACCCTAACCCTAACCCTAACCCTAACCCTAACCCTAACCCTAACCCTAACCCTAACCCTAACCCTAACCCTAACCCTAACCCTAACCCTAACCCTAACCCTAACCCTAACCCTAACCCTAACCCTAACCCTAACCCTAACCCTAACCCTAACCCTAACCCTAACCCTAACCCTAACCCTAACCCTAACCCTAACCCTAACCCTAACCCTAACCCTAACCCTAACCCTAACCCTAACCCTAACCCTAACCCTAACCCTAACCCTAACCCTAACCCTAACCCTAACCCTAACCCTAACCCTAACCCTAACCCTAACCCTAACCCTAACCCTAACCCTAACCCTAACCCTAACCCTAACCCTAACCCTAACCCTAACCCTAACCCTAACCCTAACCCTAACCCTAACCCTAACCCTAACCCTAACCCTAACCCTAACCCTAACCCTAACCCTAACCCTAACCCTAACCCTAACCCTAACCCTAACCCTAACCCTAACCCTAACCCTAACCCTAACCCTAACCCTAACCCTAACCCTAACCCTAACCCTAACCCTAACCCTAACCCTAACCCTAACCCTAACCCTAACCCTAACCCTAACCCTAACCCTAACCCTAACCCTAACCCTAACCCTAACCCTAACCCTAACCCTAACCCTAACCCTAACCCTAACCCTAACCCTAACCCTAACCCTAACCCTAACCCTAACCCTAACCCTAACCCTAACCCTAACCCTAACCCTAACCCTAACCCTAACCCTAACCCTAACCCTAACCCTAACCCTAACCCTAACCCTAACCCTAACCCTAACCCTAACCCTAACCCTAACCCTAACCCTAACCCTAACCCTAACCCTAACCCTAACCCTAACCCTAACCCTAACCCTAACCCTAACCCTAACCCTAACCCTAACCCTAACCCTAACCCTAACCCTAACCCTAACCCTAACCCTAACCCTAACCCTAACCCTAACCCTAACCCTAACCCTAACCCTAACCCTAACCCTAACCCTAACCCTAACCCTAACCCTAACCCTAACCCTAACCCTAACCCTAACCCTAACCCTAACCCTAACCCTAACCCTAACCCTAACCCTAACCCTAACCCTAACCCTAACCCTAACCCTAACCCTAACCCTAACCCTAACCCTAACCCTAACCCTAACCCTAACCCTAACCCTAACCCTAACCCTAACCCTAACCCTAACCTCCTAACCCTAACCCTAACCCTAACCCTAACCCTAACCCTAACCCTAACCCTAACCCTAACCCTAACCCTAACCCTAACCCTAACCCTAACCCTAACCCTAACCCTAACCCTAACCCTAACCCTAACCCTAACCCTAACCCTAACCCTAACCCTAACCCTAACCCTAACCCTAACCCTAACCCTAACCCTAACCCTAACCCTAACCCTAACCCTAACCCTAACCCTAACCCTAACCCTAACCCTAACCCTAACCCTAACCCTAACCCTAACCCTAACCCTAACCCTAACCCTAACCCTAACCCTAACCCTAACCCTAACCCTAACCCTAACCCTAACCCTAACCCTAACCCTAACCCTAACCCTAACCCTAACCCTAACCCTAACCCTAACCCTAACCCTAACCCTAACCCTAACCCTAACCCTAACCCTAACCCTAACCCTAACCCTAACCCTAACCCTAACCCTAACCCTAACCCTAACCCTAACCCTAACCCTAACCCTAACCCTAACCCTAACCCTAACCCTAACCCTAACCCTAACCCTAACCCTAACCCTAACCCTAACCCTAACCCTAACCCTAACCCTAACCCTAACCCTAACCCTAACCCTAACCCTAACCCTAACCCTAACCCTAACCCTAACCCTAACCCTAACCCTAACCCTAACCCTAACCCTAACCCTAACCCTAACCCTAACCCTAACCCTAACCCTAACCCTAACCCTAACCCTAACCCTAACCCTAACCCTAACCCTAACCCTAACCCTAACCCTAACCCTAACCCTAACCCTAACCCTAACCCTAACCCTAACCCTAACCCTAACCCTAACCCTAACCCTAACCCTAACCCTAACCCTAACCCTAACCCTAACCCTAACCCTAACCCTAACCCTAACCCTAACCCTAACCCTAACCCTAACCCTAACCCTAACCCTAACCCTAACCCTAACCCTAACCCTAACCCTAACCCTAACCCTAACCCTAACCCTAACCCTAACCCTAACCCTAACCCTAACCCTAACCCTAACCCTAACCCTAACCCTAACCCTAACCCTAACCCTAACCCTAACCCTAACCCTAACCCTAACCCTAACCCTAACCCTAACCCTAACCCTAACCCTAACCCTAACCCTAACCCTAACCCTAACCCTAACCCTAACCCTAACCCTAACCCTAACCCTAACCCTAACCCTAACCCTAACCCTAACCCTAACCCTAACCCTAACCCTAACCCTAACCCTAACCCTAACCCTAACCCTAACCCTAACCCTAACCCTAACCCTAACCCTAACCCTAACCCTAACCCTAACCCTAACCCTAACCCTAACCCTAACCCTAACCCTAACCCTAACCCTAACCCTAACCCTAACCCTAACCCTAACCCTAACCCTAACCCTAACCCTAACCCTAACCCTAACCCTAACCCTAACCCTAACCCTAACCCTAACCCTAACCCTAACCCTAACCCTAACCCTAACCCTAACCCTAACCCTAACCCTAACCCTAACCCTAACCCTAACCCTAACCCTAACCCTAACCCTAACCCTAACCCTAACCCTAACCCTAACCCTAACCCTAACCCTAACCCTAACCCTAACCCTAACCCTAACCCTAACCCTAACCCTAACCCTAACCCTAACCCTAACCCTAACCCTAACCCTAACCCTAACCCTAACCCTAACCCTAACCCTAACCCTAACCCTAACCCTAACCCTAACCCTAACCCTAACCCTAACCCTAACCCTAACCCTAACCCTAACCCTAACCCTAACCCTAACCCTAACCCTAACCCTAACCCTAACCCTAACCCTAACCCTAACCCTAACCCTAACCCTAACCCTAACCCTAACCCTAACCCTAACCCTAACCCTAACCCTAACCCTAACCCTAACCCTAACCCTAACCCTAACCCTAACCCTAACCCTAACCCTAACCCTAACCCTAACCCTAACCCTAACCCTAACCCTAACCCTAACCCTAACCCTAACCCTAACCCTAACCCTAACCCTAACCCTAACCCTAACCCTAACCCTAACCCTAACCCTAACCCTAACCCTAACCCTAACCCTAACCCTAACCCTAACCCTAACCCTAACCCTAACCCTAACCCTAACCCTAACCCTAACCCTAACCCTAACCCTAACCCTAACCCTAACCCTAACCCTAACCCTAACCCTAACCCTAACCCTAACCCTAACCCTAACCCTAACCCTAACCCTAACCCTAACCCTAACCCTAACCCTAACCCTAACCCTAACCCTAACCCTAACCCTAACCCTAACCCTAACCCTAACCCTAACCCTAACCCTAACCCTAACCCTAACCCTAACCCTAACCCTAACCCTAACCCTAACCCTAACCCTAACCCTAACCCTAACCCTAACCCTAACCCTAACCCTAACCCTAACCCTAACCCTAACCCTAACCCTAACCCTAACCCTAACCCTAACCCTAACCCTAACCCTAACCCTAACCCTAACCCTAACCCTAACCCTAACCCTAACCCTAACCCTAACCCTAACCCTAACCCTAACCCTAACCCTAACCCTAACCCTAACCCTAACCCTAACCCTAACCCTAACCCTAACCCTAACCCTAACCCTAACCCTAACCCTAACCCTAACCCTAACCCTAACCCTAACCCTAACCCTAACCCTAACCCTAACCCTAACCCTAACCCTAACCCTAACCCTAACCCTAACCCTAACCCTAACCCTAACCCTAACCCTAACCCTAACCCTAACCCTAACCCTAACCCTAACCCTAACCCTAACCCTAACCCTAACCCTAACCCTAACCCTAACCCTAACCCTAACCCTAACCCTAACCCTAACCCTAACCCTAACCCTAACCCTAACCCTAACCCTAACCCTAACCCTAACCCTAACCCTAACCCTAACCCTAACCCTAACCCTAACCCTAACCCTAACCCTAACCCTAACCCTAACCCTAACCCTAACCCTAACCCTAACCCTAACCCTAACCCTAACCCTAACCCTAACCCTAACCCTAACCCTAACCCTAACCCTAACCCTAACCCTAACCCTAACCCTAACCCTAACCCTAACCCTAACCCTAACCCTAACCCTAACCCTAACCCTAACCCTAACCCTAACCCTAACCCTAACCCTAACCCTAACCCTAACCCTAACCCTAACCCTAACCCTAACCCTAACCCTAACCCTAACCCTAACCCTAACCCTAACCCTAACCCTAACCCTAACCCTAACCCTAACCCTAACCCTAACCCTAACCCTAACCCTAACCCTAACCCTAACCCTAACCCTAACCCTAACCCTAACCCTAACCCTAACCCTAACCCTAACCCTAACCCTAACCCTAACCCTAACCCTAACCCTAACCCTAACCCTAACCCTAACCCTAACCCTAACCCTAACCCTAACCCTAACCCTAACCCTAACCCTAACCCTAACCCTAACCCTAACCCTAACCCTAACCCTAACCCTAACCCTAACCCTAACCCTAACCCTAACCCTAACCCTAACCCTAACCCTAACCCTAACCCTAACCCTAACCCTAACCCTAACCCTAACCCTAACCCTAACCCTAACCCTAACCCTAACCCTAACCCTAACCCTAACCCTAACCCTAACCCTAACCCTAACCCTAACCCTAACCCTAACCCTAACCCTAACCCTAACCCTAACCCTAACCCTAACCCTAACCCTAACCCTAACCCTAACCCTAACCCTAACCCTAACCCTAACCCTAACCCTAACCCTAACCCTAACCCTAACCCTAACCCTAACCCTAACCCTAACCCTAACCCTAACCCTAACCCTAACCCTAACCCTAACCCTAACCCTAACCCTAACCCTAACCCTAACCCTAACCCTAACCCTAACCCTAACCCTAACCCTAACCCTAACCCTAACCCTAACCCTAACCCTAACCCTAACCCTAACCCTAACCCTAACCCTAACCCTAACCCTAACCCTAACCCTAACCCTAACCCTAACCCTAACCCTAACCCTAACCCTAACCCTAACC